>CM073637.1:22733132-22748132 GCA_037074605.1 Trachinotus ovatus | reverse complement strand
ACCACAGAAGTGGGATCTTTTATAGATGGATGCAGACTGATTGCTGAGTGATGAGATGCGTTAAGGAGTTTCACTGAGGTGCATCAGACATTCATTCACTCATTTCTATCAGCTGTGAATAGATATTTTCTTTTCATTTAACACAGTGAATCCAATAGAGTTGAGGGTCTTTAAATGAGATCAGTGCTCACTGTTCTGGAAAAGGCTGCAGAAATGTGTGAAACTGTGACAACCCCTACCACTCTGCCTGCCAGCTTGTTTGTTGTGTTATTTCCTTTGCAGAAAGTGGGAGTTTGTTGGTTAGTTAGTTAGTTGGTGGAGGTGGGTGGGTTGTCGGCTCTATGAGGCCAGCCGGACGGCCCTTCTGGCAGTCTCAGTCTCCCTCTCAGCCTGGCCTGCTGCATCCTCCTCAGCCTCCTTTCTTTGTTTGGTTTGCTGCACCATCCAACATGCATCACACCATATCTTCACTCATCCATACACTTCTAACATGACTGATAACTTTCTTTCACACCACACAGTTTAGTTAGTGTTTTGATAAATCTTCGTTGAATAAATGACTTTTTGAGCGATAATCTGTGTGTGGCCTCCCTTATTGTTGCCAGCCCTGAGCCAGGCGGTGACAGAAACCAAGGAAAAAGTGTTAACACATTTGTGAGACGATCGATGATCGAGTGGATCCCAGTTCTCATTAAGTGTGTCTCAGCAACTAAGAAAAACTGTCAATTTTATTGTGTTTATCAGGATTAAAAATGAAAAATTAAGAAAATAAAAGAAACATGCAAAAAAGTAGAATTCACCACACGGTAGAATTTCTTTTCTCTGAAATTCTAGTATATATTCTAATATATTTTTCAAATTAATATAATAATGAAATCAAACTATATGTGTGTAATTAAACTTATGTTTGAACATGTAATGGGAAATTTTGGTATAACTCATGTGTGCCTATTCAAAACTGTGTAACCAAAGACTGTGTGTCTATTTCTGATGAAGTTTTGAAGTGACCTATGTATACCTTTTGTGGTTGTGTAAGAGACCTCTGTGTGAACTGATGAAGAACACATGTAGACAATATATGTGGATGCCTTTGCCCTTCTCTTAATGATAAGTGCTGCTCATTTGACCCCTGTGGAGACAGAGCTGTGAGTTACAGTGACATTGTGTTGGGGGAGAGGCAAGCAGGTGAAGACTCAGGCCAGAGACAATCCCGTGAGAGAGAGTATCGTATTTTGTCTATTTGGCATGTGTTTTGGAACTATAAGACTGTGGCCCTGGGAAACATCTTCAGGCCACTCACTCACTGACTGTACTGCTGTGCGGTTGTGTTTGTGTGACTCCATTCATGAATGTTTATTAAAACTCAAGAAAGACAGCTGACGCGTGAAGATCTTCTTTTTCAATTCTTTATTGAACAAGGTAATATTTTTGCCACCACAAATTTGGCGACCACGAAGGGACCCCATCCGTGAGCGGATTCCGGGACCTCTGGACCGAGGGTGTTAGAACGCGCGCCAAGGGCCAAGCTCTTGGAAAGCCTCTAACTCCCCCAGAAAAGGAAGGTTGAGAGGAGGGCCTGACGTCTGGAAAAGCGGAGTCCTCTCACTGTTGGGGTCCAATGAACTCGGTGGCTGCAAACGCCTCGCTGTTTTTCTGAGAGTTTTTTGGTGGTGTAGACCTAGGTAGTGAAAGGCTTGACTGCGCAGAAGCTTCGCTCCTCTGCCTACTACTTAAAAGTAGAGTCGGCAGACGTGCCGGGCACCGATTTTTCCTGGGGAAAAAATTAAAAAGGGTGTTTGAGGGAGCGGACTTGCCCGGTGCAGTGAAACCAGGCGCCTAGATCTGGGATCCAGGGGGTAAGTCGGAGGGCCTTTAAGCCTCTAAAAAGGGAGAAGAGGAGGATTTTGTTTCCTTTTTTCCTGTTTGTCTCGGCTTAACATTTTTTACTGTCTAAGGAGAATAAAACTTAATTGGAATTTGCTGAAGAAATTAATCTAAGAGTAAAAAAAAAAAAAAAATCCAAATTTAGATCCCTTGAACGCTTTTTTCAGCGTTCCTGTGCATCCTGACAGTCAATTTTGGTTTGCCTTTTGTTTTGATGGGAAAATGTATACGTTCACCCATCTGTGTCAGGGTTATTGTGAATCTCCAACGATTTACAACTCTGCTCTGAGGGACAGCCTGGAGACTCTGGTGCTGCCAGAGGGAAGTGCTTTGTTGCAGTATGCTGATGATATTTTGATTACAAGTGAGACCAGAGAGGGATGCGTTAAAGCTACTCTGGCTCTTTTGACCCACTTGGCTGAACAGGGGCACAAAGCCAGCCTGTCCAAACTGCACTTTGTTGCCACAGAGGTCACATTTCTGGGTCATGTAATCTCCGCTGAGGGAAAAATCCCTCTCATCAAAGAGAATTGAAGCAATTCAAAAAATTCTGAAACCGGTGACAAAGAAACAGGTGATGTCATTTTTGGGCATGACAAGCTATTGCAGATATTGGGCCTGAAAGCATCAGACCCTGTCACCTGGACTGTGGAGGCTGAAAAAGCTTTCATTGACTTGAAAATGACTTTACAGACACCTCTGACACGTTTCCCCGACTGTTCACGACCTTTCACTCAGACTGTCGACGAGAAGGGGGGTTTCATGACTTCTGTGTTACTGCAAGACCACGGGGGCAAATCACGACCTGTAGCTTATTTCTCATCTAAGCTTGATACTGTGGCTGCAGGTCTGCCTCATTGCCTCAGAGCCGTAGCACACTGTTTACTTTAAATTGCAAAGGAAAATTAGTGTTTATGGTCAATGTCCCCATGTCACATCATTATAAATGATGCTGTTGGAGTATTATTACTGATGCACTCATGTCAGCAGCATTTTAATGTAGTGGCTGGCTGGTGTTAAAGCTACTTTTAACTACTTACAGAGTAAATAGTAGTATTACTTAAAAGTAGAAGTAGTGGTACCACTATCTGCAAAGTAGTAGTTTAATTGATTACAATGCATCATGTTTTATAAGCTTTTTGTAAGTGTTATGAAATCTTAATATGCAAAGTAACTGGTGAGTGTAGCTGTAGAATAAATGTGCAGCACTGACCCTTTAGTAGTATCTAAAAATTAAGCTACATGTTGATTGATTTACAAACCTCCTCTAGAGCCACTGAAGACATTATAGATGGTTTTCGCAGGCTGAGGTGTAGCCCCACTACTCATGATGTGACAGGGACTTTTATTAAAAGTCACTTATGTTACATTTCCACTAGAATGTCAGCTATCACAGAGTCAAATTTTTACAGTAATTAGATTTGCTTCTAATGCCCCTAAAGGCTAAAGGCTTTTCTGAAAATTTGACAGTTTTCCAAATTTTGTGCAGTCATGTAATCTCTAAATATCATAATATGTTCAGTTTGCAATATTCATTTCATTTCCATGACAAATATGTGTTTTTCTTTTCTCATTAGGAACTGTTAGGTCCACACATGGCAAAATCAACACTGAAACTTTTGTCCACTGTTATTTGCATAGAGTGACCTTTGTCACATATGTGATGCCGAAGATGATGCTATTCTAAACACAGCTTAGACACCTGGTATTTCATATATCACAGTTAAAATATTACATTTGAGTTATAAATGTTGACCTTTAATATCAACTCCCTCTTTGAGTTAATCAGTTATTAAACTGGAGCACAAACTCAGGTCTGTGACGTCACAGATATTAGCCAGTGTATGTTAAATGGATAGATGGACGAGGCTTGATTCAGAATGGACAAAATTAAACAAAACTAGGTCAAAACCTAGTATATGGAAGGACCGCATATGGTCAAACCCTGATTTTATAACTGAGATATCGTCTGACAAAATTACCAAACACATAAGTTAAAGACAAAGATGTTTGTGATTTCAGCTACATTGACTGTCAGAAAAAGTGAGAAGCAACAGATTATATTTCTTATTTTGACTCACACACAGAGCATCCTCAATAGCTTTGCCTTTATTTACCTCAACTCCAGAATGTAACAGAATTTTATTTGAGGCAGTTCTTTATTTCTAACTCACTCTGTCTAATGTGTTTAATTGGTCATAGCAGTGTTTAAGTGCAAAACCTTTTTTTTTCCATCCCATTAAAACACAAACTCAACACTGTAACCATTTTAAAATTAAAGCCCTCTCACATTTCAGTGGACAGCAACCCTTTAATTCTTAACAGGACTGTTATTGCTGTGCTGCAGTCAGCGTAATATCTCATTTCTGGTTGCTGGTGTTTCTGTTTACATGCTACTCAGATTTGCTAGTTTCTTTAGCATTTCCCAATGACATCTCTCTCTCCCTCCCACTCTCCTGCTCTCTTTCTTGTTTGGTGTGTCTTATGTTTAGTTATTTCTCTGCCTCCTTTAGTAATAATGATACATTGAATGAAAGTAGTTTATTTATGTACCGTAATGGAGGCAAGGCCCAGTGAACTTGAAGCAGTGGCTAGGTAGACTGCCCGTGACAACACATGTAGCCCTAAACTCCTGGTTTGCATTCATATACAGTCCAGCCACTAGGTTTATACCTAGTCGTCATAATAGAACCTGTTTGCACAAGAAACTCAAATGTAGTGACGTGGTGTTCAGCTGATCAATGGTGGAGATATGATCGGTCAGTCAGTTAGGCACATTCAGCATTATAGGGCTGGCCTCGCTGTTGCAGTCCTTCCAAAAACTCATGTCGCATCGTGGATAATCTAAAGCTGGTTTGGTTCTGCATTAGCTCTCTTCAGAGTGGGTGATCATTTCTGTACAAGACGTAATTCATCATTATCCCTCTCCTCCTTAAATAGTCAACGAATGCTGCCTGTTACCTCGATGCTGCCTGCTCAGCACACTGCCACAGCAGGTTTTTACATGCAAGCTTTTGTGCACACATTGCACACATTAATGGAAACACCTTATCCTTCCTGGTAACAGGAGCCCAAATAAGCACTTTCTATTATAGTTATAATGAAATCAGAATACGCATTATGCAAGCTAGTTTAATCCAAAAGAAACCAGGATATTGTGTCATGCAGCTACCCAGGCTTTTTATTACTGAATTTATGTACTTGCATGTACTCTTTCAAAATGGACTGGCACAAACAGTGTTTCGTAGTGGGACAGTCTAGCACACACTTTTTTTTTTTTGCTTAGAAGAGCACCTAGCAACAAATGTAGTGACTTGTTGGACAGACCTTTGCTACTTAAGAGTAAAGTCGCCCTCACTCTGTGTCTACTCTGTTCAGTGAGTGGCAAATACCCGGGCCTGGTTATGTGTATGGTGTTTTTGTTAGATGACTACGTTATAACATTAAGATTCAAAGTTGAAGGGACTAAAGTGACACTTTAGACACACTCGCCATCCAGGTCAATGCACGCTTTGTGTGAGCCGTGGAGGACACAGTAAACATAGGCAGAGTTTTCCAAACTTTGAGTAGGACACGCCACTATGAAAGTGGGAAGCTCCCCCTGTGTTAAGAGCATAGACTGTATACAGGTTTAGAGTCTGTTGTTGCAACACTGATGTGTCTTTTCAGTGCTAATAAACAAGTGTTGGCACTAGCTCCGCTAATAAGAAGAAGGGGAGCAGTAAGAAGAGACTGTGGATGCCCTCAGGTACAGACCTTGGAGAATTTAGGCTTCTACAGCAAGCAGTTTCAGGTCTACTTTCCGTTTACTTTCCAGTCAAAGTTCGCTGCACTGCGTGCTGTCTTGGCTCAGTGCAAGCCATTGCAAATAATGGGTTTCAGAGCAAAACGTACAAAAGTTTTTAACATTTCATATATAATTTTCATATAAAACACTTTCATATTATTGTCTGCTTTACCTGAACAATGCATCATTGGGATGCTAACAAAGATGCTAGCAAAGTAAAAGAGTGCCATTAGCAACTATTTAGCCAGTGTTTGACTAACAGACAGTTGGGCTCCCATTCATTGTATTGACCCCAGCTTCCCATTTATAATTATCCAAATCTCGGCAATGCTCAACACACATTTAAAACCTTTGCTCCTAGCCAGAGCTAAATCACAAACCTTAAACCTTCCAAACCTTTAGCTACAGACAAAACATGCTAGTAAGCGTGTCAACTTTAGCAACTGAACAAAACATGCTAACCCATTAGTGAACAGTTTAACCCTTTAAAAACGAGTGTGTTGTCGACGACACATTTGCGCAGGCACACTTTGGATTACCGTAACTCTGTCACGGTTTGAGCAATCGGAAAATTCCAACGGTTTCTGAAAGCTAAGACCTTGTGCT
This sequence comes from Trachinotus ovatus, assembly GCA_037074605.1. NCBI lineage: Eukaryota > Metazoa > Chordata > Actinopteri > Carangiformes > Carangidae > Trachinotus > Trachinotus ovatus. The sequence continues at coordinate 22,741,855 of CM073637.1, read as the reverse complement.
TTAGACATATAGGTGTCATTACGGTTATTTCACCAGGCGGACATTCTGAGACTCCGGTGTTAAAGGATTAAACAGGCTGGAAGAATACATTAATTTATAAACCTAATAAAAACGACCATAGTTAGTAGCCAGCAGTGACTTTTACAATTAAAGGATAATGTAACTGACATTCTTTAAGGCTACTTAAATTGTTAATCATCCAGCCTGAACATATGTGATATGACTTAGGGGTGTGTGGAGAACATTACCAAAAAAAAAAGAAAAATATTATAGCAGCCTATACTAGCTAAGAGGGCTAAGTCCTCCCTTATCTTTTGCAAAAAATTGTTTTGTTATTTTGGTGGAAACTAGAGCAGCAGTGCATCAAATAGTCACAAGAAAAACACAGGACATATTTGAACAGGCTTATTTTTTTTACAGCCCAAACACAGCTTCAACTTCCATTCGTCTTCATAGTGTCTGGGTTTCAAGTGTTGTAGCACACCCCTTGATTTACTGATCATATGGGCTAACTTCATTGAGTCCGCAGCCACTGACTTTTAACCAATGGCATCCTACAGACGGTAGGTACAGTGAGTGCTTCTGTAGCTCCTGCTACAATGGACAGGGAGAGGTGAGCACTCATGGCAATGGAGGCTGTTGTCATGAACGAAATGCATTTTTTACTCTCTCATCCATTCCTCGATGTCTTCGGAAGAAAAATTGTAAGTGAAGAGACTGGGGACACATCATCCAAACAATGTTGAAATAAAACCAAACGACAAAATTGTAAGTGTAGCTAAGAATTCACTTTTCTGTTCCCATGCTTGATTTTTCAAAGAGACACAGCTTGGAACATTTATCCAACAAACACAATATTTTTCAGGACATTTTCATTTTTCTCTTATTTTCCATGTGTTTTCCATGATTGGAAGACTGATAAATTGTTTTCCAGGTTTTCCAGGATGTGTGTCCAATCATCTCTGCCTCCTTTGTGTATTTAAGTTTGTGGTTGTGTTTGAAATCATTTACTCATTCACTCCTCCCTACTCACTAATCAAAGGATATCTATAGAAAAGACTATATAGTGAGCTCACTGGTAAAATGAAAAAACACATTTGGACACTAATTTTCTCCGTGCCGTTTTTCTGCCTTTCAGCGCAGACACATTGCATGATGGTAAATACAGCTTGGTTAGTGACTGTCGGTTGTATGCTACTTTCATTGTACATTGTGGGATACTATAAGTCTACTATATAGGGTACAGTAATTCTCACTATACATTTGGACAGCACTACAACATGGCTAACTCACTATGTAATGGACTTTATAGAGAGTAGTGAGTGATTTCGGACGTGGCCTGTGTTTTCCCTCAGTCCTTGCTTCTGTTTGTTCCTGCTCAGTCCCCCTGATGAATCCTCATGTTACTGACTTTCACCAGTATATTGGATATTCTGAATTTTGCTTTCCGTTCCCTTCATCAGTTTTCGCTTGTGTTTGTAAGTAATTTTGTTATTAAATAACTAGGGCAGTCAAAGTTAACGTGATAACGAGTTAACACCACTAATCTTTTTAATGCACGATTAACTCGCTCACATTCTGTGATTATGACCTTCGCCCTGCCGGCGTAGTTTGGGAAACCAGGAAGCGACGCAGCAGTAATGTTGTGGATGGCAAGCAGAAATAAGCCGTCTCCAGCAGAAATGGCCTGCATGCAGTACCTTTGGGGTTATTCTGGAGAATATTCTGGATAGTGTTTATCATTGTTTTGGATTGTTGCAATAATAATAAACATACATTTGCATAAAGCAAAATTCCATATTGATAAGAGTGTTAAAAACTTGAAAAATATCCTGTTAAGGTACATCTAGAACAGATTAAAAAATGTGCGATTAATTTGCGATCAATCGCATTTTTTTTTTAATCGATTGACATGCCTATAAATAACTTTTTGCACCAAACAGCTTGTTGTTCTTGTCTGCTTTTGAATCCAGAAATCCTTGACATTATAACAAGGTTGGGCCATGAAGCCTCCACCCGTTGGAACCTTCATTTGCCAGGGAAAGAGGGCTGTAGATCTCAGCTATGAATCACTGAACATGCACTGTTCCTTTGAAGTGAAAGGATCTGAGACTTTCTCAGGCTGTTTTCATATTGCAGGCATTGTAAACTTGAAATTACTCACATACTTCAAACATATTTTGTTCTATTGCTACTTGTTTCTATATGCTACTTGTGACGTGTTGTGTTGTGGTGTGGTGTACTGTAAGTGTGTTGCTGCTGTGGAAAAGTAATTTCTCACCAAGATCCATAAAGTACCTATCTACCTTGTCTGTAAGTTATCTGACTGGTCTTAAGGTTACACTTTGAGACTACTCTTGGGAAGACTATCCCATATTGTTTATTATGTACAGATCACAACATAAATCTAGATGTCATATATCAGGATTATGGTCCCAGACCAATGTTGACAGAGAGACAGAGAGGCCAGCTGAATTGACTTAGAATGGATCATTTCAGGGAGCGATTCAGTTCAGTTTGTTCAACACAAAGGTTTGTTCCTATCGGCGAATGAAGTGTCGGCGAGCAACACAACATAAAGCAATCAAAACCAAATTCACAGAAATCCCTTCTTTGGACATAATACTCTGTTTCAGGATGTTGAAGCATGACCAAAGACTAGTTTGTATAAGCATATAATGTATATAGTAAGAAGCTTTATGTATACAAGTGATAGCATTATTGTAGCTGTTATATTTGGTTAATATGGCAAAGCTTATGTGCTTAAATAACAGGTTTACAGGCATTTTATAGTACAACGTCAGTGGTTCACAGCGCAGGAAAAACTCCTCAGTGGGAGAGGCACTTTAACCAAACACTCCTCCCGCAGATGGCTAGGTGCTCACCAGGACCCAGAGGTGGGAATAAAGCTTCCAAAGATGATGTAAGAAATCCATTAACAGGGCTGATCTTCAGAGGTCCAGGCAGTCAGGTAGGTGTTGAGTTACTGAGGGACAGGTTGATGGAGTTGTCGGTAATTGTAGTGACTTTTAAACTAATGTTTTGTGCTTCATTTTCTTGTTTCATCTACTGTAGCTGCTGTACCTGTTTAAAATATAGTTTGACTGATAATGTTACGAATTTTCTCATTATCATAACAGACAGAACCAGACTTAGGGTGGGTGGGTAGCCATCTTCTTTGACCAGTATGGTTGAGACGAGAGAAGAATAGAAAAATATCCAGACACGGTAATGTGGCTGGTATTCTGTGTGTGTGTGTGTGTGTGTGTGTGTGTGTGTGTGTGTGTGTGTGTGTGTGTGTTTGTGTCATTGTTAAAGGAATGTGCTCCTGGAGACACCCACTGTAGCAGGACCTAAAACGGGTGGTTTTGAGTTCTTTGGCAGGTGCTTATAATTCTGTCTGTCTGTCTGTGGACAGATTTCTGTCACCACTACAGTGTCATAACTGTGCAAATTATAGTCATGAAATTTTACAGATGTGTAGATCAACACGTCAACGTGTTGATGGGTGTCGCTGCTGGGCTGATCCAATCGCAAGCCATGATGCCCGTCAACATGGTGACGTTGTGACCCCGTGAGCACTGAGTAGCATTACATGACTAACTCAGTACTCATGGGTTGGACCACACATATCTTCAAATTCACCTGTAACGTTTCATGACTGTATCTTGCACAAAATCTGTCCACAGGCAGACAGACATAAACACTTGTACTCAATACTGCCTCAGTGGTAGTTCTCGCAGTTGGTGTCTCCAGGACCACATTTTGCACATTTCAGACAAAGTGAGAGCAATATCAGCCCCAGTGTTGTAATTGGTATTGATTTAAATTCAGTTTCAAGTGATATTTGGGTCATTCCAGAATTGGAGGACATTTGGGCTTCAAAATTCTTGAAAAATAAACCTTCACTTTTCTGTTTTTCTGCTACATATTCATCAATAATAGGTAATAAACTATCAAAGGCTTGATCAATGGTACAATTTTTATTGCATGATTTATTGGTGTTTACAATACTTGGTGCAACCCTGTTACCAACACTGAGCAACCTGAAAAAAGTACATTATTGATTTCTGAAATATAATTCCTTTTCCATTAAGTAAATAAAGTGACATTCTCTCTGAATGACCATTTGATTTCACATATGACTTAATTTAAATTAATTTTAACAACTTTCGAAATCTGTCTCACCCAACTTTTCAATAATGGCATGTTTCACTTTACCAATTTCAGGATTTATTGTACAATATTTACTCTAACACATCTTGCATATGATTGCATAAACTCTTTAAAGGAAAATGGGTCAAACCCTTTTGAGCTGAGAAAGTAATTTAGGTAATTTAGATTATTTTCAATTAAAATGATATGGTAACAGGGTTGAAATTAGGGTACCAGGGTTGCATAAAGTAAGATGGATGACTAGCTACATTATTTTTGATTATAGATCATCATATAAAAGTGACAAATAAATGCCCAAGACACCAAAGTGTTCTTTGAATAACTTTTAATATCTTCTGTTGCACTTTTCCTCAAATAACACCCAAAAAATAGAAGAAATAATAATAATTAAAGAAACTTTGCTGAAACTTGCCCTTTGGTTCAGAACATTGCTTTTAAACCTTTGATGGCTGGCTGCCCTAGCCTATCAACATATTCACTCTAACACTGAGCTAAAAACATTTCACTCTAACACTTAGCTGAAAACTTGTCATCTGCTTTAAAACATCGGTCTCATAATATTCCACTTTACTCTTCATGGCTGACCAGAGTGTTCCATTGGTCTTCTGCGATGACCAGGTGGCGTGAGGTAACATTTTGTGGCGGTGGAATGATGGTCAGCATATCCTCAAAAGGATACCAATGGACATCCTCCCTCAACGGCCAGAAAAAAAAGCGGTTTTCCCCCACTCTGTGCATACATTTCACCTGGCAGTGGGTCTCATTCACCTCTTGGATGATCCCTGGGTAGATGTGGCCCTCATACAGCAGGGCACACCATTTACCCACAACCTCTGGAGTATGCCACTGCTCTTCTTCTGGTGTGCTGTGTGTTAGGTCTTCTGTGTGGTCATCTGTGGAATTAAAGCTGAAGCTTTTGGTTTTCTGGCAATTACATTCCAGATTCCCATTTGCAGAACACATGCAGCTGATGTCGCGGTAGAGCATTTTTCCAGGTGAAAGAGTAATCACCTGGCAAGGCAAGATCAGTCATACACAAGTTAGTTCAAAGTGCTTTAACTAAATAAGAATCATGGAGAAACAGTGAATACCTGGTGAAGCCTCATTGTGGATGGTACCGCTGGAAGGTCAGCCGGCATTTCCTTCACTGCATCATCTACATCTTGCTCCTGGATGTAAAACAATTTCACCTTTGATTGACCATCATTCGGAGCTTGGTAAAGGGACATTGCCGTGGGAATATCAACTCAGCCCTCCTCTTCAGTGTGCCACCTATGCCATCTGGGGCTCCTTTGCCATGACTGGCTTCAAAGTAATTCCAGGTTCCCCTTGTAAACCCCTTCTTAAAAATTTCAGTGCAAAAAAGGTAAAAGTTTCTACGCTGTTTGTATTGTGTGCAGGGCCCATCGCTAAAAAAATGCACAGTTGTTACATCTGGGAATTTTTCTCTGATTTCCTCCAGAATGGGCTCCATGTGTTTCCATATTGCAGGTGGTCCCTTCAATCTTGATGCCGATATGGTGCAGAAGGAGGTAGGAGCCAGTTCTCCCCCCACGTGATAAATACCAGTGTGTAAAGTGGCCTGTTGGTGGGATGCACCAAAATGAACAGACTGCACTTCTGCACTGTACTTGCAAGCGTGAGAAAGCATACTGCTGCCTGATGTTGTAGAGATGACGCCTAAACTTCTGGAGCAAAGTGGCAAATGTTTCCACCAGCTCTTCTTGTGAGGATTCATATTCTTTTTTCAAAGTGACCTTTTAGGTTGCTCCAGAGTCATCTTTGTGCTTTTTGTCAACAGTTGCCCACTGAAGGTAGGAGACACGATCAGTAGCTTTGTAATGGCCTGTGAATGGATAGCTCTTAATGCTGCACTTGTCACATTCTCCATACATACATTGCTTGCTTGTGATGTCACACGTGATGGCTTCTGTCAGGCTCTCCAATTTGAACGTGTCAATGATGTGCATCTGATGAAGCTTTTTAGCAATAAAGCCAAGATTTTCATGTTGTTTGCACATACATGTTTCAGGATCTGCCAGCGTTGGGTGCACAACCCAATAGGGACGAAGTGCAAAACAGCGAGTATGACAGCTGGATGTTGGTCTGCTCAGCGAGGAACCTCAAATGGAGGTTCTTCACTGAATCCAGAAGTAGTCTTTTCTGCATTTTCTTTTTTCCTTTTGTGACCGTTTGCTTTTTTCCAGTAGTGATCCTGCTCACATCGTCACGTACAAAGAATGACGTTACCGTTTCTTTTAGTCTCACACCAATTCCAGTGTATTCCTTCCTCTTGTAGTAGCAGACATTTTCATTTCCCAGGTTCTTCCATCTTCTTGAAAATCCAAGTACCTCCTGTGCCAATTTCTGCAGCCTGTACTTCTTCAGGATTTTGCTGGTGATTACTGCTGCAATGAGTTGTCTGTGACTCTCTCTCTTTGATTTTTTGTACTTTGTACGCACTTCTTCAGCTACTGCTGTATGGAACAACAGGGTTCTTCTTAGGGATGTGTGCGAAGCTTCCCTGAGTATTTTGTTGACTTTGGCTCTTGGAGATGGACGAGCCATTTTCAATTGTTGAAGCCGTTTCCTGTATTTTTCTGTTTTCTGTTCTGCTCTTCTCAACTTTTCTTCTGGTTCCTCTTGCTTGCTTTTTGATTTTTTTTGGGCAGCCCATTTTCTTCTTCTCCCAGCATCACTTTTCCTAAAAGAAACATATAAGCATTAATTTTGTTCCATAACAATTTCACCTGCAGCAAAATTTGTATTAGCAGCCTTTACCATTTTGTGCTTACACTAACTTACATTACTCAATAACCTTATTGTATGCTTACCTTGAAGTCCCAGGTTGAGAGCTGGAGCTAAATTCTGGATATTCTGCCCTAAACGGGATTTCTGGTGTGACTGGAGGTTCAGGGGTGATTGGAGGGGTTATTAACCCTTCAAGTAACTTTCTCCTGGCTTTACTCCTCTTATGAGCCTCTCTCCACTTTTTTTGTTGGGCTCGCTGTCCTCTCTCACTGTGGTGTTTTTGAAGCAACTTCTTTCCTGTTTCTACATCTTTTTTCCATTTCTCTCTTTCTTTGAGTAAGTACTGTTGTCTCCTTTGTACATCAGCATCACGCTTGGCTCGGTAACGTCTCTGCTTTTCAGCAGCACTCAGTGGTGGACCACACTGTGGGCCACACTGTATGAAAAACAATTTATCTAACTTAATTTAGTGTCCCCTATTATGAATTGTAACTCATTGTTTGAATACAGTTTTATTTATGTAAAGTTAATCATCCCATCGAGGTAGTTGCTGCAACCATAATCCATTTGGACTACCATTAGGAAATAAAAGGAAACAATTCAGTATGTAAAATTCAGAAATGTGTTTACAATATGTAGAGTAACTAAATTATATCTCAGATAATGTAAATTGTTGAATTAAATTACAAATAATAGTTTCTAAAGTCTGAGTAAACTGGAGGAGGTGCAACCCTGTTAATGTAGTGCAACCCTGTTATTCTAATCACAGCAACAGGGTTGCAGGTAACAGGGTTGCAAATCCGTACTAATGTTAGCTTTCTCTCAGGAGTAGAATCTAGCTGTTTAGCTAACTGTTACTGCTGACCAAGAGGACAAACTTACTTATGTAAATAAGTAAAGAAAAAATAAAATAATAATTGTCTTATTCTGATCATATGCATAAAAGGGTTGCATGAGGTAGAGTGAGACATTCAATCAAGGCTAACTATGTTATAAAAATATGAAAAATAGAAGAGAGGACATACCTTTGCTCTACCCATTCTTTTGGAAAACTGTTTGATGATGTCAAGTCCAGCGTATCATGTGATTCACTGCTTTCTTCTTCTTCTACCATGCTAAAAAGGTTATGGTAACAGGGTTGCGTGCATGTTGTGGGACACACACTCCATGAATAATAATTATTATTTGAAATATTATGTTGCATCATCTCTTGAAGTCCATCTTCATTGGCTGGCATAATCATGGGACGGTCCAGTCTCTCCCACAGCTTCTGTTAGATACAACATCCGAGTTGTAAACTTATACGGATGAACACAGCCACTCTTGTAGCTGTGAGGAGTGGAAGAAAGAGAAATGAAATTACAATCATACATGTGATTAAAAAGTTTAAATATTAAAAACAAAGCAGTTACAGTTATAATGGTCTGAATGAAAGAGTCATGGTTTTTGAGGCAAACATACTTCAACATATCATCTACCACTTTGTGGTAGATTTGCTGGTACTCTTCCACTGAGTGATGGTGTATCTTCACTGGACCACCGAGGTGTACATCAGCAAAGCTTTGCTGGTTATCAGCACTGAAGGGCTGTGGGCTACCAGTAACATTGGAGACCACTGGAAGGTCAGAGGCACATGAGATGATGTCAGGCTCTGGAAAAACACCAAACTTTTACTGGGTCCAAGTCGTGGGCCAAATGGGGTCAATATTATTGAAAAACAGACATAAATTGACCATGTTCTTTTCCTCTCTATCAGCAGTTTTTCAGTCATTTCCAATCAAAACAGCCCCCCCCCC